>LMYD01000711.1:0-36308 GCA_001630595.1 Pseudogymnoascus sp. BL308
CTCATCAAACTTCCTAATCGCAACAAGCGTCGACATATCCTCACTAACACTCGCCGAAATCTCCTGCGTCGCAATCTCAAAATGCCTCTTCCCCAGCGTCCTCTTCGGCGGGTACTTCAGATTCTTCGACAGTGCTGATGCGTCCTCCCCAGCCAGGGCCGCGGCCGCGGTGGCAGTGGCGTTTTCCTCGCGCACGCAAGCCAAGGCGGCGGCGACGCTGAGGTTCTTGAGGTCTGAGCCGGAGTAGAAGGGGGTGTTTGCCGCGAGGGCGGCGAGGTCGACCCCCTCCTCCAACTCCTCGCCCTGGAGATGGATTTTCAGAATCGCCTCTCTGTCTGCCTCGACGGGGAGGTCGATGAGCAGTCGTCTCGGGAGGCGGCGCAGGATGGCTTCGTCGAGATCGAAGGGGCGATTCGTGGCGACCATGATGAAAGCCGAGAGGTCGTTCATCCCGTCCCACTCGCGGAGGAATTCGTTTATGATCTCCCTATGACTCGTGCGCTGGCTTCCCGCGCCGCGGTCCCCGAAGATAGCATCCGCCTCGTCGATAAACACAATACACGGCGCCAATTTCTTAGCCAGTGAAAACACAGCCTTGACGTTCTTCTCCCCCTCCCCAACGTACTTATCGTAGATCTCCGACCCGCTCACCTCGAGCACCGTGGTATCGCTCTCCTTAGCGAGGGCTTTAGCCAGCATCGTCTTTCCCGTGCCGGGCGGCCCGTAGAGCAGGACACCGGGGATCTTGTCCTTGGCGAGGACGCCGTAGGAGAAGGCTTCTGGGCGGATGAGGGAGAGGCTTGTGAGGGTCTTGAGGGCGTCGATTGTTTCCGCAGGGGCGCGGACGTCGTTGAATGTAATCTTTATATTCTCCGGGTGCACGACGCCGCCGAGGAGTTTCTGCTCGCGCTTGGTGGTGGTGAGTTTTTGGCGTTTCTGCTTCTGGTCCGCGGCGGGGGTATCTTTGGTGGTGGTGGTGGTGGATTTAAGTCGGCGGTCCTTCTTCATCCAGAGGGCTTTTTCTTCGTCGCTTGCTGCGATGATGTCGTAGGCGGCGAGGAGGGAGGAGTTGCCGGCGTGGGTGAGGTCGATGTCTGAGGAGCCGATCATGACGGTTGCTAGGCGATGGACGCGGGGGTAGGGCCAGATGGATTCTTCTAGGTCTTCTACCATCTTGGTGTGTAGCTCGCTCCATACTTGACGCTCTTCGGGAGGAGCAACGTTGCGTGTCGAGAGGAAGTTTTCAACGATACTGTCTATCAATGGCGCAGATTTGCCATTGGATAACTTGGAAACCATATCCTTCAGGTGACGGATATTGACACGTCGGTTGCGGTGTTTTTCATCGATTTTCAAGGCTTCCATATCCTGGGTCTTTGCTGGGGTTACCATTATAGTCCGTTGGTCGCCAAAAACAACGTCGGATTGGAGTTGGACTATAGACTCAAGAGTGGTCGCGGGGACCGGGTCTCCTGCTGTCGTGGTTCCGATAATGGCAATATGCCTTCCTTCCAGCCACCTCTTCTTGACGATGTCGCGTAGCATCTTGATGATGTTAATGCCGGCATCGATTTTGCCCATCTCCTTGTACTGGTTGATTTGGATAATAGTAGGCTTTGGTGGTGGAGTTTCTGTACTGCTGGGGTCCGCTGTAGACGTTGCGCTTGCCGACTTGGCCGCATTATTGTACGAAGCATCAACGAGCGCTTCCAACGCTGCAGTAAGTTTGAAGTTAGACCAAGTCTCCGAGGACGAAGTAGCCCGGGTTGGGCTTTGATTTGGTCCTTGACCGAAGAGCTCGTCGAATGACATTGGCTTCGATACCGACCTTTGGGCACCGGGTATGATGGTGAGACCGCGAAGCCTTGAACTACCAGCTTTCAAGGCTGAAGTCAATGCCGAAAGGCTAGGGAGGCCCTGTATGTCTGGTTTTTGGGGGTCCTCCCCCTCATCCATTTCCAAGTCGTCAGTTTCTTCCTCCTCCCTGTTCATCTCCTCCTCGTATCGACCAAATTTATCCAGCTCATATCCAAGTAGAGAAGTCGTGCATGGGGTCCATGCTAGGTTCTCTCCCATATACTCTCCGACGATTTGTGCAATGTCATCCGGATCCAGCCTTACAACGTCAGCGTTCAACTGGAGAGCAACTGTGTCGACAACCTGGTTCATGAACCCGCTTGCATCACGTTGTGGACACTGGAGAAGAATATCCGGCCGTATTATCTCCTTGGGATCAACTCCTTTGGGCGGCCGTGTCGATAATGCAGCTTCGATATTTGACTGTAGCTCCTGAAAGACAATCTTCTTCATGCTATAGCGGACTTTCTGGTCTGGGCATAGGGTGGCATCCTCCGCAGTTGCCTCTGATGTAGGATCAGGCTCATCGCTAGCCTTTTCAGAAACTGGATGGACAGACTCCTGCTCTTTTTCAGGACCGGTTCTGTCCTCCAAAAATAGTATCCGTTCCACGTTGTCTTTCGCCCCGCTAGGCCTTACGTTGTGTTCCAGGAACCAATCCGGCAGCACCATAGGAGGGACCTCCTTTACTCGTACATTTCTGTTCGCTCGTCGCGCTGCAGACCCATAATCGCCTCGTTTCGTCCGTGGTCCGGTCGTCGCAGTATCCGTTTTCGCCACAGGCTCAGTCGGCGCGGGCTCTTCTGGCGCAGAATTCGACTCCTCCTCGGTGGTATTCTTGGGGCTTCCATTTTCCGCGCCCGTCTTCGGATCCGCAGGGTCGTCAGGTATCCTGTACGCAATCGCAGATCTGTGGAAATTTCTCGACGGCAGAGGTCGACGAACGCCAGCTATGACGCGGCAGGTGCGCCATAATTGGGGTCTTCGAGTCGTTCGAAGGGCTCCCAATGCGGCTGCATGCATTCGATAAGATGAACGCCTCGTAAGCGCCGGTTTCGTACAATTGGGTGGTGGCGACCAATTCGATGGTCGGTGAAATATTTGGGATGGAAAGGGTTGCGGCTCTGCGGAAAGGCCGCGCTAGCGGGAGTAGTGGGTCTCTCAGATCGCCAGGCTACAGTGGTCCCCAATATGCTCATGATGCGCCTCATAGTTAGGCCTTCTCATAGTCAAGCCATGGCCAACCCCACGATGTATACTCGGGTTTACTCTGACAAAAACGCTGGGAAATTAGTCTCCGGTAGAGGGCCAAATGGTGCTCCATTATTAGACAAAGCCCTACTTGATGAGTTCCGAAATCATGCCAACAGAAAGAGTTCAAAGCCTACGGCTTTGATATCATGCAGTACTCGTATTGTCGACACTTTACAGCGTGCATTTGACAAGCTTAAACAAGCCGGCACCGATGAGAATGGCGAGTCACCAGCAGATATTTGGATCGCCTTTATCGAGGTCCCACCTACTACAAATGCAACTACTGCCCGAATCCATTCCGCAAAAAAGTTAGCAGAAAGATGCGATTTCCCTGAACCTGATTTGTACTTTTACGAGGTTGTTTTTGAGTGGGCTATACCTAAGGATTATGTGGTCCATGAGGTCTCCTTACGGACCTTAATGAAGCGTGGGCTTCAACAGCGTGACTTTTTAAAACCGACAACTACAGAAGTACGACATTACAATGCAAGGCAACTCCAACAACTTTGCCCCCGGGGAATTGGCTATGCCCTAGGTTCCTTTGCACGACCATTCGGGATTAGAGCACCCTTCAACTGGATCTCTTTCCAACTTTTCCATGATTGTGTACGGTCGAAGACTGTGAGAAACGACGAAGTTAAGCTTTATTTCGCACATGACGACCATCCAGAAATAGTTGACGTACAATTTTTTGGCGACTTATATGATGGGATTGAGATTAGTTTATGCGATTGGCTTTTAGATATTGACTCTTTTAAGGAATGGCGAGATATAACAGAAGATAGCATGGTTTGGGAGCTAATTGAGTTCTGGGAAACTTGGCGTGATGTCGACTGCGATGGAATAGCCTACGAGCTTTCTCCAAAGGATAAGCTCCCATATGATCGGGCGAAGAACAAATTGTTAACTAAGCATAAGGAGACGAGAGCAGATATTGAAACAGAAGCTATACGGTTGGGTTTATGACTTCAAGTGAGTCTGAGCAACTAGGTGGTCTGCCAAATACGGGGGGAGCATTGTTATCATGATACTATTGACATTTATAGTACTAAACTGCCTAATCTATTTATCGCTCTCGTGGTATTACGGGTGGCTCTCGTCAATTGGCTAAAGTGCTTTACACCCTACATAATTCATCCTCTACCCCCGCCTAGCATTTCTCGAATACGCCTCCTTTTTGGAAATTTCCTGGTTCACCAGACCCAACATCGTATTGATTTTATGTTGTACCTCTGACGGAGCTGCCCAGTATAAGGTGGATAAAAGGTCACGATGATTCCGAAGCGAAGTGGTGTTCGTAGCTTTAGAAGTTCCCTCCTGATACTGCAGGTCATGGTTTGGAAGGAGGCGTGTAACAAGATTCCGAATCTCTCGAATCTCTTTTGCCCCGCCAACCTCACGTAACTGCTTAATAGCCGAGTGAACAATCTTCAGAAATATGTGGAAACATTGATCTTCGGAATCAATGGCCGAGGAGAGTGCGCCATCTAGATCATTGATAAATTCTGGCGAGGTGCCCATCATTTCGCTGCCTATATGAGAGAACCCGTGGGAAGCGAAGAAGTCGAAGAATGTTCCCACAATTGAACCATAGCGACGCCAGCCCCATACCTGAATCAAGTGATGGCATCGGCTAAATGTTGCTCGGCAGTAGTTGTTGAAGTTCGGGGGTTGCTCTGCATCGGACGCATATAGCTCAAACAATCTCTTCGCTATCTTTTGAGGTAGTACCCAATTCTCTGCCGTCACGCGATACCGTGAGCGGGTGACGAGGACCCCAAGCTCATTGAATTCCAGGAGGGGGAGCAATGAAAATGCTGAGTACCATGTCTTCTCAAGAACTCGAGCATCGCTTTCTATACTTATATTTTCAAGCAACTGCAAGTTGACAGCATCCCAAAAAGTAACGCGTGGGATCCGAGCCGCATGCATGATGTGCATGAGTATTACCCATGCCTGGGTAGGGTTTTCAGAGCTTTTGATACCTGCTTCGCGCGATGCAAGATATTGGAGGTCGTCATATAGGCTTTGTACCGATGATAGGCCAACAATAAAGAGCAACTTTACCGAAGTTGTAGCTGTTCTTTGCAGCAAAGCTTCAAGTTGGCCAGTGTTACGTTGACTTGCATTGCCACCGTGAGTTGCTGACATTCGAAGCGTCTGAAATATAAGAACAGCCTCAAAAACAGACAAATCCATGATTCGGCGATTATTAAAGTCATCCCGGCAGTCCAGGGTGCTTGCGAGTACCTCGAGGCACTGCGTTAGTCGTTCCATGACTTCGATCATTCTCTGTAGACACAACTCCTGCTCTTCGCGATTTTCAAAAGCCAGGGTGTTTTGGAAATAGTCTATCATGAATAGCATGCACTGGACTGTATCTTCCTCCACATCGCTCTGTACGCCATTCAAAGAGGCTGTACCAAACGAATTCAGCCGGCCAACAATCCAGTCGAAGTATACTCCGATTTCTGACGATACATCGGCATCCCACACGCCCCACTTCACGTGTTGCGTGCCAAATTGAGCTGAAGCATAGCCTCTGGGATGGTCATGATACCTAGAAGATTCGCTTCCAATGGCCTTGGCAAGTTTTCCTTGTCCGATGAATGTAGATTCGTGGAAATATACCCCTGAACGTAGAGGGAAGATGTCAAAATCAATAGGATAATCGGTATCAGCGCCACCAAGTCCGTATAGCTTGCCACCATAATCATGTACGGCCTTGGACGGGGTCGGTATTTCGATTGGAGCAATAAGCATAGGTTTATCCGGTTGGCGAAACCTCGCGGCAGTGGCATCTAGCTGTTTAGGGGTGCGCTTCCTTTGGCGGCGTTCTTGAGGAATGCCTTTGTCGACAATATTTACTACTCTCTCCCCGTTCCGATTTCCAGTTTCTGGCTCCGAAGTGCCATTCCTGTTCCCAACAAGACCTTCATTGGCTAGAAATCTGGCGAGAGGTATGTGGTTTTCTGTAGCGGAACCATTCTGATACCTTTCGTACGAGTTGTCTAAATTTCGCTTCGTGGACCCAAAAGCTGACCGGCGATCACGATTTCTATAATCAGCTTCGGATATCTCAAGTTGTGCAGATCTTGGCTGCGGCGCCGAATGCGGGGCACGATTGGAAGTGGGCCTTGTGGAGTATTGTTTTCTGCGTTTGTTATTCCCCAATTTCATCACACGCGACTGTATCTGTGGGTTTGTAGACGCCCAGGATATCTTCGTTTGGTGATTTGTAACGCGAATCTTTGGGTAATTGCCAGGGCGTCTTGTTGTGTGGCTCACAGCTGGCACCATGGGGTTATTCGACGAGAGGCTCCTTTGATTTCTGGATTCCTCAGAGATAACACGCAGGGGTGACCTGGGGGTAGATGATGGTGCTCGGTGCTTCGCAGGTCTCCCTCTCCATTCTCGCAGGACAGTCTGGGCATCAGCAGTATCTTCGCGATTATCAAGCCGTACAAACTTTCTGACTGGTCCCTGCCGTCCAAGAGCATGTCTGGATCCGGCACTACGAGCAGCGATCCGAATGAACCTTGGTTGATATGTAACAGGTTCACTAAAATTAGGCATGACCTCTTGGATGTTGCGCGGCAAAGGCCTTGAGCGGGAATTAATCTTCGCCAAAACTTCTTGTGCCAATGATTTCCCTGGGCCGGCCTTAACAGTGTTCCGTGGTATCGAAACAGGTGTCCGGGATGGATCTGGAAGCAATTCCGAGATTCTGGGTTGGTACGAGGGTGTACCGTGTGTAGGCTTAAATAGAGAAGTGACAACCCTTCTTTTCTTTCGATTTCCAGCATCAGAAAATAGGGTTCTTTGGCGCTTTCTTGGAATGATCATCGGGTCAATTGCATTATCCTCAGTCGCAAATCCAAAGTCTGACTGAGAAAAAATCTGCTGGGAATCCTGGCCCGACTCTTCGACAATCCCATGGGTTCCAAAGTCTTCCTCGTCAGACTCATCAGAGAGGAATCCCAACCCCGTTCTAGGATTAGCAGGGGCCGAGGCCGTCATTTCATCAGCCACCCTCGGGAGGGCTAATCCTCGTCGGATTTCAGGTAGGAGTGGAGAATGATTGAAGCTGTCCCTGGCGGCTGTTCTAGGTGCGTTTTGTTGACCCCCCCGCGCTTGTGGATTAACACGAATATGAGATGCAGGAAGCACGCCTCTGAGCAACTTTCGTACCCTTGTGGGTTCTTTTGGCGGAGACGATTGAGGTTCCACTGCTTCATTGCTTGATATGAAGGGGTCCTCTCCAACTATGCAAACTTCATCGGAGTGGTCATTTGCACGCCTGACAGAGCTCATCTCTGGTGTCGGGAGGTCAGTAACTCCTAGGCCATGTCGCGCATTGACACGGTTTCTTCCGGATTCCGCAGCTGTATTGGATCCACGCCTTGAGGCTCTTCCTTCCGTAGTTCCTGGCCAGGCCGCGAGCGACTGGACAGATGGGCTTGTCATAGGCGGCGACTGAGGCACATCAAAAACGTCGATTATTGTTGGTAAAGGGGTTTCAGATGCGTTAGACGCACGCTGGGGACCGTTTGGTCGCGAATGCGCGGTAGCATGAGTTCGTTTGCGGCTACTACTTCCGATCTGTTTTCTGCCAATTCCTTTACGTGCTTGATCTATAAGAGTGCTTATGTCGGGGAGCTCTACGTCGTCTGAATCCAATCCAACCGACCTAAAGCTTGATGGGAATGACTGGAGCTCATCATCAATTTCCACAACAGATCTACCGGAACGTATAGGCGATGACATCAAAGCTTGGTTTGTGGCCAAGTCGTAGCTATCTTCGATCCCGGTTTTCTGGTTGTCTTCCTCTACCTCAAACTCGGTATCCTGAGAATCTCCATTTTGAGGTACGCCTTGGGCCATCTGTTGAGCCGGTGTAAACCGCATGGGCCGTAGTCCTCGGGCCATAAAGTCTCTGCGATGGCGCTCACTGTCTAAAAGATAAGGGTGCAATTGTATCTCTGTTCGTGGTCGAAAGGAACGCCGATAGGCCGATTCAAAATTATTGGCATCGTTGATGATCGAAATCCCTTGGTGAGTGATCTCCTCAAAGGACAGACTTGGCACCGCATGGGGGGGCTCAGAATGCTCTTCGTTGTGTGGCGGCAGGATACTAGCTCTGTGAGGGCTTTGCGTTGGCGTCGAACCTAGCGAAGAGAGGCTTGAAGTTGGCGATGACAGTAGTCCAACATAGCTTCGAGATACTTCTTCCTGGACTGCGTCTTCTATTAAGCTAGGAGTGCTTGGCCTCACCGCCGCCAGTATCGGGCTGGATTGCAACTGAGGGTCCTGCCTGGGGCCCGAGCCAGCCAACAGGTTTGGAGAATTGTCATTTGGCGGTTGTGTTCCAGGCTGTTTTTCCGATGGGAGTTCTCCAGTTACAAGCTCTTGGGATGCCACATTCTTCTGGGAGCAGTTTATCTGCTCGCCTGATATGCCATGTGTAGATATACCTTCTGTCTTCGCCTCAACAGGATGTTGGGTCGGCTGCACGTCAGGTATTGCATCAAATTCGTCATGTTGCTCCGGATTCCATGTGGCTTGCGAGTCCAAAGACTCATCCTCTTCATCCGAGTCGGGCACAACCCCTATTTCCTTCCATGTAGTCGTCATTGCCAAGCTTCATCGTGGCATTATTTGAGCACATGTGCCAGACATATCATAGGGTAACGATACTTTTCGGAATCTTTAGATAGTCGAGGACGCGTTGATGTTCGGGTTGACGCGACTAAAGTACATGCCGCTTTATAATTCTAATAGCTGTACCCCACACAATATAAAAGCAGCAATGCCCCGAAAGCTAAATGTCACGGATAAATTTATCACCGATATCACGTGAATTGCTTTTATACAAATCGTTCAACGCCGAGGATAGTCAAATCAACAAGCAATACCGCTAAAACGTATATACGATGTCTAAAGGTCGTGCGTTCATTCCGGTCGTCATAGCGGCCGGTTTTGGGGTTGCCAATGGTATGTATTCCTAATTAACATGATTTGCCACAGGTGCTAAAACATACAAGTCCTCTGGGCTTTTGGTCCAGCTTTCGAGGAACAAGCTCAAGAGCGGGCAGAGAAGGCTAGGTTTGTTGCATCACATATATTGTGATATTGGCCAATGCTGATATATTTTCAGGAGGCTAGCGGACGGTGAAAAGCCGCTGGATGAGGAAGTTATCGCATCAATAAAAGCGGCAGCTGATACTAGCCGCTCAGAGGCAACTGCCGAAGCCCTGGAAAGCAAATCAAATTTCTGGCAGAAAACAGCAAAGTTCTGGGATAAGCCTTCACATATTTCGCCTCCCGCCAATGAAACCGCTCAGACGATTAGCAAGAACCCAAAGCCCGATGAGTCGCCTAGGTAGTAGCTGAGCTGGGCTCAGAACGGAAGTCTGTCTGCCACATTCGGCACGGCGTTGTATTATGTTAGACTGAGTGATTTTGTGATGGAAGGTTATATGATGAGTACGTCTTCGTGCTTTACTCGGGGGAGTTCTAAGGATATCACTGTATAATAAGCGGATGTTCAACGACGTGGCATTTTCTCCATTAGTCGGAAATAGGGACCATGAAATAAGTCACCAAATGACTAGAGGCGGCCCATAGATCCTGTCACAGCTTTGGGTGTTTATAGGAAGTGGGAATAGAATAAAGTCTCCTGATACTCAAGGATCTGGACTGCCCGGAGATGCTGTGGCAACATTAGGTGTTTGTAATGGGAAATAAAATAAGGGTTCTCAATAATTGAAGGCTTTGATTATTGCAAAAGAGCTTTTCTACATGTTAGATACTTAGAAGCCAAGCTATAGAGAGAAATTAAATCGGCTTTAATTGCGAGTATCATTTCTCACTAGCACGAGGTCCCTTGGACCCTTGGATGGATGGCAAGTATTTATCAGCCTCGTCATTGTTTACAGCGCAATCGCGGGGAAATGCAGCCTTGCGCTCCAACCTTCCAATCAAGTCTTGTGCATCGCACTTTCAACCCAACCAGGATTCGAACGAACTGTAGGGTGACGTCGGCGGTGTTGGTTTGATAAAGAACACATTTGACCACAGCATCAAGCTATTTTATCTTCGATTTCGCATTTCAAGGCCACCCCGTGGCACACTGGGCATGTTATAGAGCCCCGTTCTGTATTTTGGCGCCCTATAACGTGACGTTAAGTAAGAGCATCAACATGTCTGCCAGAGCGGGAAACGGGAAGAAGGGTGGCGATAGTGACCAGGGAAATGACCTCAAAACCCTCCTATCCGGGGAGCAGCGAGAGGGGTTTACCCTTCTTGTGGCAGATATTATGGAGCTCATGAAAAAGAGGACCTTGGACACCTTTGATGCGTCTTTTACTTCCGAGAAGCCTCAGGACCAGAACCTTGAAGGCAGGAATCCGAATGCGGACCAGAATCAAGCTTCAAGCGAAGAACAAGATAAAGCTCAAGCTTTACGGGAGAAGCGAGAGAAAGAGATATCAGTGCCAAAGTTGCAAGAGTTGAAGAGATTAGCACTGCAACACTTTCAAAGATGGGAGATGTCTGTACTGGGAAGAGTTGGGGATGTCCTCAATACCTCAGAGGCCACGGACAGCAAGCGTGAAGAAGCAAAGAGTTCCGTACCTGCAGCGCAGGGCCCTCCGTCGAGACCAGAATACAAAGTTGTTGGGATGTCTGATATATTCAAAAGTGCGAACCCTCATTTTCCTGCTTCCACTATCCTACCCCGGCATCGCTGTTCATTCCATCTAGTACATTCTAACAGAATCCATGCATGAAGAATCAAAAGACAACGTCCATACTGAAGAACCTGACGAAGAAGAGAATGACAGGGCTGACGCTGCTCTTATTCACCTTTATCCGCCAGTATCAACCGCGTTGTTGTCACTACCGAAGAAGAAACGGGTCCTTATATTGAATTCAGCCCTTTTGCTGCTACTGTCTCTGGAGCATTATGAAGCCCATTCTCGAATTCTACTTCTCTACATGGCTTCATCCCTCCACCTGCCCCTGGAAACCCTCACCGAGGACGAGGTCAAAATTGCCAAAACGCTTCTTGAGGCGGCAAAACACATGTCGGCCGAGGAAGAAGCCAAAAAGAGAGGCGAAGAGAACCAAACGGCACGAAGGTGGAAAGTGGGGCTCGCTGGAATTGCAGGGGCTGCCTTAATAGGAATTACAGGTGGTCTCGCTGCCCCTCTGGTAGCCGCCGGACTGGGTACAATAATGGGAGGCCTCGGCCTCGGCGCAACAGCTGCAGCAGGTCTCCTTGGGGCACTGGCCCAGAGTGGAGTTATAGTCGGGGCGCTATTTGGGGCCTATGGTGGGAGGATGACTGGACAGATGATGGATATGTATGCCAAGGAAGTTGAGGACTTTGCGTTTCTTCCGCTGCGAGGATCGACTAGAAAGGCACGGAAAACTGCAGAAATACCCGCAGAAGACAGGCGCCTGCGTGTGACGATCGGCATTAGTGGGTGGCTTACCCAGAGAGAGGATATCATCAGCCCGTGGAGAGCACTTGGTCACCAGAGCGAGATATTCGCCCTCAGGTGGGAACTCGATGCGCTAATGCACCTTGGTACATCCATGGAATCTGTCCTCAAATCTGCGGCGTGGACCGTGGCAAAGAAAGAGATTATTGCCCGGACTATTTTTGGGAGCTTGATGTACGCTCTCTGGCCCCTGAGCTTTTTGAAAGCTAGTAAGATTCTGGACAACCCATTCAGCGTTGCGAAGAACCGGGCAGATAAGGCGGGCTTAGTGCTTGCAGATGCAATAATCAACAAAGCACAGGGAGAGCGGCCAGTCACTCTGATCGGCTACAGCTTAGGCGCCAGAGTAATATACTCTTGCCTGATGTCCTTGGCAGAAAGAAAGGCATTTGGCCTTGTCGAATCAGCGGTACTGATTGGCGCACCCTGCCCTTCAGATGGTCCTTTCTGGCGCGCTATGAAAAGCGTTGTCAGCGGAAGGCTTGTGAATGTCTACTCTGAGAATGACTATATTCTGGGATTCCTATACCGCACTAGCAGCATTCAACTTGGCGTTGCTGGCCTACAACAGATTGGAGACGTCAGCGGGATTGAGAATGTAAACGTCAGTGGTATAGTTTCTGGTCATCTGAGATATCAATATCTTGTCGGCGTTATCCTTCAGAAGATTGGCTGGGAGGACATTGACCGTGGGGAGGTGGCAAGGGAAGCAGAAACAATTGCGTTGCTTGATAGAGAGGACGAGGAGAAGCTGCGAGAGATAACCGATCCTGACGAGGATCTTATTGATTTCGGCGAAGACAAGCCAGTTGCTAAGGTGAAGTCTGAAAAGGACAGGGGCGACCTTGAGCAGGATAAATCTCCAGTCAACATAGACGAAGACGTCAAGCCAGTTTCCAAGACGGACGAGAAGAGCAAGAATGAAAACCTAGAGCAGGACAAGTCTGGGGCCAACATAGACGATGTGCCAGAGAAATCCCAATCCAAGGCAAACACAGACAGCAAGTCTGAGAGAACGAAGGAGCAGGAGGACTACGACAGGTTGCACGAGCCGATTGAGCAGATGCACTTCTGAGGCTGTCTATTTATGTTTCGTGAGATTTTAGTACATGCGAATTTAGCTAGGATACCAATGAATTTATGTCTCCTTTTGCTTGTGGTGTTACAATTAGTCCTTTCTATTCTTAACAACGAAGTACTCTCCAGCCGTTCTGTTAGCTGTAGCGAGCGGCTTCCACTTGCGATCCATCTCTTGAGGCTCGCCCTCCCTTCTCCTAGGCCTCTTCATCTT
The DNA here is from genome assembly GCA_001630595.1 of Pseudogymnoascus sp. BL308. NCBI lineage: Eukaryota > Fungi > Ascomycota > Leotiomycetes > Thelebolales > Thelebolaceae > Pseudogymnoascus > Pseudogymnoascus sp. BL308. The sequence continues at coordinate 12,910 of LMYD01000711.1, forward strand.
CCCTTTGAACTCTTCCTGTGCCAATGCATCTTTGAGCGTTTCCAGCCCAATGGTACGTTCTGCCAACGCTTCCTCGGTCTCTTCGCGGATAGCCTGGAGAGGCTCTACACCCGTAGTGTCAACCTTTTGTATTTCTCTGACAAAGTGAAGTTGTGATTCCAGCATTGCGATCATGCTGGCTTCTTCCGCGGCGTCTTTTGGTTGTGGCAATGCTGACAATCGGAGGAGGTGAGACAGTTGCGCGGGTGTGGTTGAAGGCGTAGAAGTCGCATCTGAGGCTGATGGAAGGAGGGATTGAACAGACCAGCTGGGTTTCGAGAGGAATTCCGCCGTGTCTGCTTCGTTTTCTAGTACTCGTTTGGCGGAGTATTTCCTTGTAGAGGAGGTTCTAGCTCTTGATGCCAATGCTGCGAAACGCAGACTCGCCCTGGAGCAAAGGCATACTGCCCCTGGCATCATATACAATATATATGACGGCTATAATAATATTAGCCACGCATTTGCCATTGGAATATGTTTATTCGTACCTTTCGATGTTGGTCATGGCACCTTGATGGGATTCTGATGCGAAAATGACGCTAAGGCGGGAAGTATCCATGCCACCGCGTCAGAGCCAAGCCTGGCTTGGTGCGACATATGAACAACCACCCCTCCTTTTGATACACTAAAGTTCAACAACACAGATCACGCATATATAAATCATACATTTAAGGATTATCACATCCTCAAAGTAAAATGGCGCAAGATCCACGTGCCCTTCTACAGAAGGTATGCTCTATCCTTTGTCACCTACATACCCCGCAGCGCCACGACCACTAGCTGAGACTGACACCGACTCCAGGCGGACAAGGCAGCATCAGGAGCTGGCGGCGGATTCAGCCTTTTCGGCGGAAGGGGAGAAAAATGGGAAAATGCAGCAGATCTCTACACACAAGCGGCCAACGCATTTCGAATGCAGAAGCTGAGTACGTCGCATACCTCTGGACAAACCACGACCCCGCTAACCCCACGCCACAGCTAAGGAAGCCGGCCAAGCGTTCGAGCGTGCGGCCTCTATCCAGCTGCAGAAGCTTTCCGAACCGGACGATGCTGCGAACACATATGTCGAGGCGTTCAAGGTCTACCGCAAGTCAGACCCGCTGGATGCCGCTAGGTGTCTGGATATCGCGATCAACCACTACACAGGGAAGGGCAACTTCCGCCGGGCAGCAACACATAAGCAGAATCTCGCAGAACTATACGAGCAAGAAGTCGGTGACCAGAAGAAGGCGATCGAGAGCTACGAGCTAGCAGCAAGCTGGTTTGAAAGTGATAATGCCGAGGCGTACGTAACGGCCTAAACTATTCCGATAACAGAGCCTCACTAACATGTGCATGTTCAGATTAGCAAATAAGCTGTACCTCAAGGTCGGAGATCTAGCTGCCCTGGATGGCGACTATTACAAAGCGGTCGAGCATTTCGAGAAGGTGGCCACCTCCGCCGTAAGCAACAACCTCATGAAATGGTCTGTGAAGGACTACTTCTTGAAGTCAGGTCTCTGCCTGTTGGCCATTGGCGACATGGTCGCTGTTAACCGCGCCTTCGATAAGTACCGGACTTTGGATTCTACTTTTGCGAGCACCAAGGAGCATCAGCTATTGATTGACCTGGCCGAGGCAGTTGACGCAGGCGACCAGGAGGCGTTTGGAGATAAGCTGTTCCAGTACGATCAGATGAGCAAGTTGGATAACTGGAAGACGGCGATTCTGCTCAAGATTAAGAATGCAATCGAGGAGAAGGAGGAGGACTTCTCATAGAGAGATCGGGGGTTGTACCTACATGGGTAGATACGGGCGTTGGTTTATTATTTATTGGGCTGGTTATTTGGAGCAAGCAGAACAATCAAAGAGGTTCCTGTGGTACACTTTGTTTTAATGAAGGAGTAGGCTTATTATTTAAACTAACTCGCAGTCATTCTTCTTGTTATGCCTTTGTCATGGAAGCAGCAATATCCTAGCTGACACCTCCTACCCACCCCTGATAACGCCAAACAATGCTAAGCTGAGAAGCCGAATATTTACCCATGAATGTTACAGCCAAACTCAGGCGCCTCCCTTCTTTGCAAAGCGTCCAAGCGCAGGTCCCAGTTCCTGCTCTGCCTCCTTGATCTTCTTTTCACTCTGGCTATTCCTCAGCTCCATAATCTTGAGCTTCTTCTCATCGATGATGTTCCTGCCACCCTTCTTTCTGAGGTATTTCCTCAGACTGCTATTCTTGCCTCTCCCTCTGTTCTTGACATCAGCCAAAAGCTCCGCTGGTGCCTTATCCAGATCCTTCTCAGCCTTGCGCTGCTCATCAGTCTGGAGGTTGAGGTTTCCGATGAATTCTGGGTTGAGAGAGATCATCTCTGGCTGCAGCTTGTTGAGCAGTGTCCTGACCTCGGTCTCCTGTCTCTGCTTGGTGTTCTCGTATGGGTTGATTTCCAAAGCATCGTAGTTGGCCTCTCCAGCTCCCGGCACGATGATCGAAGAGAACCCAGCGTCGTGAGACACACCGAGGATATCTTCAAATGGACACCAGNGCGCACCCGCTCAATGTTCTTACCCTCACCACCCCAAGCCATATATGGGCTTTGGATCTTCTCCTGGTCCAGAGCGTGCTTGGTGAATAGCCCACGCCAGATTGATGTCTGAGTGCCCCAGCCGACCGCCGTGAGGCCAGTATCTGAGATAGCTACGGAAGACGCTGGTCGGCGGGTAAAGTAGCTGTTAACCTCCTTGAACATGCGGATATCCCACACAGACATTTTCATATCCTGGCCCGTGGAGACCATGTAACGGCCCTCGCGATCGATATCTATCGAGCGTACGGGTCCGCGGTGAGCAAGAAGTTTAACAAGAGGTGTAGTAGAATTGGGCGACCAGAGTGTGACGGTTCCATTTTGGTGACCCATGTGAAGGATTGCGTTGTGAGGGTTTTGTTTGAGCGAGGTGGGGGATCCAAGGCGGGTTGGAATTTCGATAACAACCTGCCCAGTTGATACGTCTTGGTATTTGAGATATCCAGCATTACCCTGGAAGTCTATTAGCAAATTGAATGTAAATAATGACCATTTAAACTTACCACCGTAGCTAATAGATAGTGGTATGGGAGGAACTCCATGTTGGTGACCTCGATATGCTTCTTCAAGCAATGAATCTCAACACCGTGGCTGTCGTATATGTAGACATACTTTTTCTGCGCAACCGCAAACATCTGGTTATTGTGCAACCACTTCGCATCTCGAACTGTCTCTCCGAGTTGCAGCTCGCATCCGAGCTTCCCATCGCGCCAGTCCATTGTTGCGACATGACCTTTCCTTCCAGCAAGCAGCAAGTCCTTTCCGGTCCTCGTGTAGTCGAAAACATACGGTCCTAGGCTATCCAATTTCAATTCAAACCCCTTCTTTGCCGTTTCAAGTGCTACGCTGCCCTTGATGTCGTCCTGCTTGACTTTGTACGTCCTTTCGAGGTCGTTTTCTGGTTCGAGGAAACCCCCCTCGTTCTCGAGCAGGATCTCGGCATCCTTTGCTTTCAATGTCGCATTTTTGTATTTACTCTCAAGAAGCTTGAGGTTTCCTCGTAATTTCTTGTCTTTAATTCCCTTCACGGGTATTCTCCGACCGCGACCATAGTCCCGTTGCGCCTCTTGCCGCCTGCGGAGTTGAGATACTTGATCTTTTCCGAAAGCCGGGGTGCGCTGCGTCCTTATCGGGCCAGCATTATTCGAGCTGACCTCCGTGACTGTATTGTCAATTGTATCTACAGCGTCCGACATAGCGGAATCTTGGGCGGCGTGGTGTTGAGAAATGTTCGTGGCTCCCGTCGCAAGAAGAGGCTGGATTGTGAACTTTTTTGGTTGCCAAGATTTCTGCGATCTAATCGCTCTTATCGGGCAGCGACTCGCGCACAGATAATAATTTTTTGGACAGAGACTGGACTTCCCCCCACGTTAACGCCCCGCCAACATCTGTAGCAAATACAGCATTTCTGCACGTCAAGCTGGCCTCATTAAATTTACCGTTAAGATTTAAAGCCGGAGGCAGCGGCAAGATGCCTGCAACCGTTGGGCATTCGCATAGGAGCACCACTAAGGTGGCGCACAAGTCTTTCAAGGCGCGCAAGTCCTCTAAAGGTGCCTTGAAGGAGATAATGAAGGGTACGGTTTTTGGTACAGCGTTCAATAATAAATACTAAGATTTTATAGGCAAGGTCCAAGATGGATCCTCAGCTCGGAAAACTCCTCATCAGCAACTTATGTCGAAACTGGACCGAAGAAACCAGGCCCGCCAGAAGCAACTCACCAAGCACAAGGAACATTTGAGGGATAGCAGCGTATTCAATGGCCGCGAGGGCGCACCGAGAATTATTGCGGTTGTACCGCTCTGCGAAGATGCAGATGCCGCCAAAGCTGTAGAGAAGCTGAACGGAAGCCTGGATGTCGAAGGCGAGGTTCCGGAGGAGGGTATCTGTCGCACCAGCATCGATCGGTTCAAGCAGAAGATCCAATATATTGTTCTGAAGAGGGACTTGGCGGCTTGCATGGACGCATGCAGAATTGCGGATTTTGTGATGGTTATCTTGTCGCCAGAGCAAGAAGTGGACGATCTTGGAGAGCTTATTCTCCGCAGCATCGAAAGCCAAGGACTCTCGACGCTATTCTCTGTTGTTCAAAACCTGGACACAATCGAGCCACCAAAACGCCGCGGCCAGGTTCAAGGATCCCTCAAATCATACATCACACATTTCCATCCCGAGCAGGAGAAGGTTCACAGTTTAGACTCGAGGCAAGAGTGCGCCAACTTGATGCGATCGCTATGCACCACATCGCCAAAGGGTGTCAGGTGGCGCGAAGATAGGAGTTGGATGCTGGTTGAGGATGCGCAATGGCCGGAAGTCGATGGCGAGAATGTCGTACTTACCGGTATTGTCCGTGGAAAGGGACTCAAGGCCGACAGACTCGTTCAGGTTGGCGACTGGGGCTCTTTCCAGATAGACAAGATCGTCGCAGCTCCTCTTGCAACGAAGAAAAACCATAATAAGACTGATGATATGGCTGTGGATGCAGACGCATCAGAGGCCGAGAACGTCTTGGATACACCAACGGAAGAACAGGACGACCTGAACGAACTGGCCCCTGAGGAAGTTATGATGGACGACGACATGGATACCGGAGTATCTGTCGCGGGTACCGAAAAGCGAGGCGTGCTGCTTGATGATCACCACTACTTTTCAGACGATGAGACACATTTGCCTGCCGCACCAAGGCGCCTTCCCAAGGGAACCTCGAACTACCAAGCCGCTTGGTACTTGGGTTACGATGGATCCGAGGACTCGGATTTCGAGGACGTTGAAGAGGAGGACACCGCTATGGAGACACAGGCTCTGCCACAGGATGGTGTTGAGGGAATGGCTCCACGTGAGCCAACAGAGTTCGCCCCGTCAGAATACCCCCAGTCGGAGATGTTCTTGGACAGGTCGGCAGAGCAGGAAGCGGAACAAATTGCTGCCTTCAGAAAGAGCAAGAACAACGAAGCGGACGAGGACGCTGAATTCCCAGATGAGATTGAGCTCCAACCTCAGGTTCTAGCTCGCGAGCGTTTGGCCAGATACCGTGGTCTCAAGAGTTTACGGACAAGTCACTGGGAGGAGGATGAGGATAGAGTCCACGAGCCAGAGGATTGGAGGAGATTATTACAAATTCAAGACTACAACTCATCGAAGGCCCGTGTTACTCGCGAGGGTCTCGTTGGTGGTGTCCCGGCTGGCACACGCGTCAAGGTGTACCTGCGAAACGTCCCTCTGAGCCTTCGCGAGTCATTCAAGGCCTCCAAGCCATCCACTATGTTCTCACTACTACGCCACGAGCACAAGCGAGCAGTCTTGAATTTCAAGATCACGCTCAGCTCAGACTACCCAGAGCCCATCCGCTCAAAACAAGAGATGATTATGCAAGTGGGACCGAGGAGATTCGTCATCAACCCAGTCTTCTCCCAAGCTGGCAACCCCCAGAACAACGTCCACAAGTTCGATCGCTTCCTGCACCCAGGTCGCTCGGCTGTGGCATCCTTCATCGGACCACTCACCTGGGGCTCCGTTCCTGCATTATTCTTTACTCGCCCGTCGCCAGAAGCTCTGGCTTCGGATCCAAAGGCAGCAGAGATGCCGCTCATTCTCATCGGGACAGGCACATCTCTTCCTCCGTCTTCCTCCCGCGTCGTCGCCAAGCGTATCATCCTTACTGGCCATCCATTCAAGATCCACAAGAAGCTCGTTACGATCCGTTACATGTTCTTCAACCGCGAGGATGTGGAGTGGTTCAAGGCCCTGCAATTGTGGACAAAGCGTGGCCGCAGTGGATATATCAAGGAGGCGCTTGGTACGCACGGATACTTCAAGGCTACGTTCGATGGCAAGATTAACCCCCAGGATTCTGTGGGAGTCAGTCTATACAAGAGAGTCTGGCCAAGGAATGCGAGGGTATGGAAGGGAGTTGATGAGGAGGTGCCCGGATTGGTGGAGGATTTGGCGGATATGGAATTGAAGGATGCTGATATGGATGGTGGCGTTGCGATCTAGAGATAAATGGCATTCAAATGCTTATGCTTTATGAGGCGTTTTGGGAAGAAAAGAATATGATCTAACCTGTTACAATGATAAAACGATCAAACCTTCTTTAATCCCTTCCATGTTGGAATAGTGAAAAGCGGTCTTGGGCTTCGTAGCAAGCCTAACTTTAACTTGCCCTATATGTGGTGCGGGGATTGGCAATTGGGCTAGGGGCATTCTCCTACTCATGCCCTACTCTGTGTCAGCAGCATATCAAAGGTGACAGCAACGATGAAAGTGACGATGAAGCTCAGCCTGGTGCAATCTCTGGTGCCACATTGCGCACTTAACAAATGCGTGGAAATCCCCGATAAATGCTGCGCAGTAAAACTTTTGTGCTGCTGTAAAGGTGAGACTGGACAGGGTAGAGTGTGTAGAGATAATACGGAAGATACAGATGGGAAGATACAGATGGGAAGATACAGATGGGAAGATACAGATGGGAAGATACAGATGCTAAGAGAAAGTTGATAAATATTCGATTAACAAGAACGACCCCCCCCCCATAAAAGATCTATGGACACGTCCACTTAAAATTCCCCATACCGATGGATTCCTTCCTCAAGAGCTTTGATCTGTAAGGCCAAGATCTTGGAGTAGTACCTTGCAGTTGCCAGATTGCCCCCGTGGAAGTAAAACCCTTGGTGACCACTATCCTGCCACATGGTCCTTATTTCTCCTTCGTCATTGTAGCCCCAAACATCAGATACCTTGTCAGCAACCTTGTCACCCAGAAGCACCCTTGTCTGTGAGCGCATATTATCGTACCCAGTGGCGAAGATAATTTCATCAGCTTCCAGCTCAGAACCATCAGCAAACTTGAGGCCTCGGGGCAGGACTTCGGCGATTTCCTGGCCTTGCTTCACCTTGATCTTACCATCCACAATCATTTGCGAAGCCCCGACGTCAATATAATAACCACCACCACGCTGGAAATACTTCATGAAGAGTCCAGAGCCATTAGGGCCACTATCTACCTTGAATCCGGCTCTGTCGAGCCCATCTAGAAGCTTCTCATCATGCTTTGCTTGCTGCGAAGTGATATGGACCTGAAGTGCCTTCATGACTGGCGTAGGAGTGCCATGGAGCATGAGGTCCGCATCTGCCACAGGCGGACCACCCTCCTCGTATAGCCCCTTTAGCCCAATATTAGTAATGGCAGTCGAGGAGATGACACAGGTTGTCGATCGCTGGACCATGGTGATCTCATAGCCTTTCTCCTGAAAATCTTGTGCGATATCATGGGCTGAATTACACGAACCCACGACGATGGCTTTTTTGCCATGGCTATTCTTCTCCGCGCCTGTGAATTGTGAGGAGTGGCAGAGACGTTTGCCCTGGAAGGTTTCCATGCCCTGAATATACGGCATTTTCATCTTTCCGGAATGACCAGTCGCCTGTATGATATGGCGTGGGCGAAAAGTTCTCACTTGGCAGGTTCCGTCACTCTGTTGCCGAGAGAGAGATAAGTTCCAGTTGGCATTTTTCTCGTCCCATTCGCAATGGGATATGGTCGTACTGTTCCAAACGTTGAGTTCCAGCATTTTGACGTAGCACTCGAAAAATTCAGCCAGCTTATCCTTTGGAGTAAAGATTGGCCAATGTTCTGGGAAGTTCAAATAAGGCATGTGATCATACCACACGGGATCATGTAGGACGAGCTGGCGGTACCGGTGGCGCCAGTTGTCCCCGACCGATTCGTTTTTGTCGATGATGAGAGAATCCACTCCCAGCATCTTCAATCTTGCAGCGGCGGTCAAACCACCTTGTCCGGCGCCTGCAAAATGAGGGTCAGTTCGGTTCTCAGTGATGGATAGATGAATACTTACCGATAATGACTACAGCTGGTTCGTGGCCATCAGTATAAGCAGCAGAATCTACTCTTTTCTCTGCCCAGTTCTTGCGATCTGGATGACCACCGTGTTCCGCTCCCTTGGGTCTTCTATGCCCAAGAAGCTCCTCATGGCCCCTCAGTTCTTGAAGGCCAGTATAGAAAGTGAAAATTTTCCACGTATCATTCTGCAGCGAGAGACGTGCGATTCCGACTCCAGAGCCGTGAGCCGTTTCCGTCTTGAAGAAAAACTGGATACCTTGGACTTCGCCAGCGCCGTCAAGTGCGCAAACTTTAGGGGCACGCACGGAGGAACTCTTGTCAAGTGAAATTTTCTGGAGCCGCATACCCTCCCTAGACTCAGAACATCTCTCCAGGAACTTCACGATAGCCTCCTGGCCATGCACTGTTCGAAGCTGCCATGATAGGGTTAGATGGTCGCGCCAGAAGCCATTGCCCTCGAACAAGTTCGACACTTTGTGAAAGTCACGTTGGTCGAGTGCGTGATTGAAAGCAAGAACCAGGTTGGACGCAACCCGCTCTGGGTCGAAGATGGCACCTGTCGATGGCACTGGGAAGCGTGCCACTGGGATATTGACAGAGCCTGGCACTACACGTATGTGCGAGGGAACACTTTGCTGGACGTCTGCTGTAGCCATTGTGGGACGTTGAAAAAGGAAACAAAAGATCAATTGATGAATTAAATGTTGATGGCGATGTAGCTGGATGTTGCCAGGTTGATATGAGAACCAGAAAATATATGTACACGACTCACCCAGCGTGCTCCATCAAGCCGGTCCATTCGACCATGCCATGCTTGATTTCGAAAGAGGGCGGATTTGATCCGCTGTGGTCCAAATCTCCCTCCCCCCGCAGATTTAATGGTCTCGTGGCGCTGCTCCGAGTCTAGAGAAAGAGGGGTATCCTTTCAGTTAAGGGCGGGGGTGGCTTCCTGTCTAGTAGATACGAAAATGATATCAATCTTTAGCTCTCATATCTCAGTGTTTTGTGTAGGCAGATTAAATATGGTTAGCCGGTTAGACACTATATTAACGTATACCATGGCTACGCCGTTGACTATGGCCTAGGAATTGAGCGACAGCGAGCACCCCATTGCCTATCAAACTGACCGACCCCCACCACAGCCTTTTGACTCGAGTCAGGGGGTCGCTAGCACCAACCGGGGAAAGGCATGGCGTAGAGCAGAGGTGGCAATTGGGACCCACTCTTCAGCAACCCCCGCGTTTTCTGGTTCGCAATATTGAGGGGATCGTGGTCAGCCGCACCGGCACCAACCGCACTGACCACATCAGAAAGCTTGATGGGATATGACGTTGCTCACTTACGCCCAATTGCCGGGTATGGCCATGGTCCCTGTATGGCTATAATATACGTTAGTAGTAGTTTATTTCGCCTAGTAGGTTGTCAGTTTCAGGGGCCCGCAGCCGCATCCTCTCGTCCGGCCACGCTCAGCGGAAACAATCTAGACCCAATGTCGGTAGCTGGCCGCATGCTGGATCGTGGAATCTCGTCTAACAGAACCTACGAGCCTCCCTCCGTACGCCCGGCTCTATCTTTCAGACCTGTCTCATCCAACCATCTCCCGCCACTCTGGTCCATGGCTGGTGTGCATCTGCAACGTCTGGAATGCCGTATTAGGAAATCACTCTCCTCGTTGTTAAGACACTGACTAGTTAGACGGAAGCTATAGCTTGTCGTCTGTCTTAGGTAGCAGAGACAAATTCCGGGCAAATGGAAGTTCTACATCACACTCCTAGGTGACTTAAAGCTCACAAGTTATATTCATATATGTATCCTCTGCCGTTGGGCTGGTGAATGTTTACATACGTTCAAGAGTTCCTCCAAATCCCATCTCATCCATACTCCACTTCCACTTCCAACAATAACAATGCCTCGGGTATACGCACCACCGAGAGATGATACGAGCACACCTGAGAGTAAGCCGAACTATGCCAACGAGATCGAGTATGCGGAATGTGAAAAAACCACGGCTTCCAGGTCCGCAGGAAGCATTGTGATGTCCCCAGATAATCCGAAGATTCCTGTTGCTGGGGGTCTTCGGAGTATGATCGGCAACCCAACCCCTATGTAAGGCAGTCCTCGAATTTCCTCGGCAACAAGTTACTGATACTAGCCTAGAGCTATCACAGGCTTCGTGATGAGCTTGACCCCTTTATCATGTGCCCTGATGGGCTGGAGAGGTGCTGGCAATGATGGAGCTGCCCATCTGTAAGTGGAGATTAGCATTTGCTTACTATCCCTTTGGGAGTGAACGTCAACTCATCATTGATATAGCGGTGCTTACATCTTTTTCGGGGGTATTCTGCTGCTTGTTGGAGGGTTACTAGAGTGTCTGATCGGTAACACTTTCGCGTCCGTGGTGTTCATGTCCTTCGGTAAGTTATCTAGTTGCCTTAACCTGTTTTAATTACGTGTTACTGATTACCAATGGTCTAGGATGCTTTTATCTCACCCTCGCCACAACCCTACAGCCGGTCTATGGTGCATATGCCGCCTATTCGCCCTCGCCCACTGATCCTGCTGCAGGCCTCGCGACTGAGGGCTTTAATGCCAGCTTTGGTTCGTCGACCCCTGCATTCGTTTAACAGTTTTTTTGGGCAACAAAAATCTAACAGAAACTGACATGTCCTCTAGGGTTCTTCCTAGTTTTCTTCAATCTATTATGCTTTTTCTACTTGATATGTTCCTTTCGGACCAATCTCGTCCTTGTTTGGATTCTATTCACAGTGGTCGTTGGCGTTGGTCTTATGATCGCAAACTATTTTTATCTGGCAATGCAAGAGACGACACTTGCTCAGAAGTTTCAAGTCGTAAGTCCTTTCTCATGGTGCTTCCTAGATGTTCAGATCTCATAATTGACACTTGGGATCTTATTTTTAGGGCGGAGGAGCTATTCTATTTGCGGCCTGTCTTGGTGGGTGGTATCTACTGTTTTCGTTGCTGCTTACAGCCGTGGATTTTCCACTACAGCTTCCGCTCGGTGATCTATCTCATATCGTGCCCGGATATTCTCAATTGAAGAATAAATCGGATTTAGAGAAAGGAGACTGAGTTACGATGCCCTTAAAATCAGGGGAAGTGGTAAACTGAAAAGGGTAATATAACTTATATTAGCTGAGATAACAGGACTCTTTATGGTGCTAGCTAATATATCTTAATAAGACGTAATTCTACCCTTATAAGGCATTCACACTTGTTGAAAGCTAGTACTACTGTATTGATTTGACTTTGTGAGTTTAAGGGTTCTTACACTTTTCGTTGTACGTTCCCGCAATCACAAACAGACCATTTGGGCAACATTCTTATCACGCTATTACAGTCACTATGTCACTGCCCCCGTCTCAACGTGCTTCGTAGAACCTCTTCGAATCGTGTCAATCGTTCTGCTATGAGCTTTTCGAATTGTAGTGGTAAGGGATCGCGAGACTGAGATATCATGCATAAGGTCTACCTTTGAGAATGCGTTGAGACACGTCAAATGTCGACGGCATCATACATGCATAGCGATAGAGTTGTTGGGAACACAACAACCAAAATTGACTCAACTGATAATACATTATTTGCGTAATTGATAATGCATTTTTGAACCCACCACTAAGATTAAATATCAGTTGACTTGATTACAGTCCCAACAATATCCCCAAGCTCAGCGAGAACAATCTATCCTCAAACGTCAGGAATGTTTAGAAGACTAACTTGTTGGAGGGAGAATTCACCCTGACAAGCTCCGCAGCAGATGCACCTGGAACATCTCGGTCTCCAACAGCATCACCTGCAATTAAAACATCATAGCCAATCTCGCTTGCAACTCTAGCAGTGGCCGAAACGCAATTGTGTGCCTTGTAATGTCAAATGTGAATTATTTCAAGGTGTGGACGCTCATTTACGAGGGACATACCATGTAACCTGGTTTCAAAACTTAGCTCTTGAAATTCAAGGTGAAGAGAGGACATCAGAACTCACCAGCAAGCACAATCTTCTTCTTTCCGATACCGTCAAGAATCTCCTGGATGTCGGTACCATTAAAGGCGCTTGCCTTGGTCTTTCTCACGAGCTACGAGCATTGTAAGAATGAGTTAGGTGCTGCTGTAATTCCAGAGAGAAATAGAGGACATTGATTGGAAGGTATGACGAACACTTTCACCATCAAGAGGGGTCAGCTCTGGGAATATCTCCGGCAACTGAGTGTCCGGGGTGAACAATGGGCCCCCAGGGATTGGCTTGTGGGTAACATGAATAATATATCCTTTGGCAGCACGGTATTTGTTGAGAAGGCTAAAAATATTTGGTCTTGACTGTACAAGGCTGGCAATCTTCAGAGGACCGTAATCATATCTAGACCCTATCAGCGTTGTCTGTGAAAGGAATTTGTAGGCAATCACTCATTCTGAGCATCTATTATGATGAAGATGCTGTCTGAGGTGCTCGCGGTGCTAAGAGGCTATCCTGTAAGACACTTGAAAGACTTTCCGGATTGTGTCTTATTTGCTGAAATGTTCGCAGAGAATGATAGGGGTCCGTGGGTAACTTGCTTTGAAATTCCAATGGTTCAAGGTAGACCTAAAAGGCTGGCTGAAAGTTTGACGACAATAATTTGGGTGATCAGGTCAGTTATTATCAAGTCTCTCTCTTAAGATGCGATCGGCTTGAGTGTGGCTTTTAGATTCACTTCTATCTACGCTAGATTGGGATTTGCACGGATTGTATTATGGGGCAGCTATTCATGGGATGGAGACGCAGCATAAAGAAGTCGATATATAATTTAATGTAACTAGTGATTGATTCCATAAATCTTGCCAACATCACTCTCCGCTTAGTCCGTCCAGCTCTCGTGAATTGTCCTCAAATCAACTTCCCCAGCTTTCAAATACTTTGTGAGATCATCAGGGTCCGCTCTGCGCTCTCTCTCGCTGAACCCGTTTCCGAAAAGGTCAAATGGATTCTTTTCGGCCAAGATCCAGCCAATATTTCCCATTCTCGATCTCGAAGCGTTCCGTGCATCTGTTACAGGTCTTGCTACAAAGATGGAGAGCAATCCTGCTTCTTTGAGTCCAGCAGATTATCCGTTGTTAGCCTGCGCCTATGCGGTGTTCAGCGTCAGTGCAGATGAGAAACACGGATACGTTACTGATGCCGGAACTCGTTATCTAGAAGCTGCCTACTTTCTGCATGCGCACCTATTGGCCATTCCTTATGTGAACTCCGTTCAGGCTTTATTACTGCTCACCATAGTGTTAAGGTGCCGTAATAAGGATGGAGCCAGCTGGAGCACGTTAGGCCAAGCAATTCGCATAGCTCAGTCAATCGGGCTACATCGTATTATTGCCAGGCCTGGCATCAATGTGGAGGCCCCTGAATATCCTCCGACATTTACCAAAGAAACTAGTTTGCATTCTTGTATCTGGTGGACGGCATACTGTCTAGAAGGGATCATGGAATTGGAAACAGGCCAACCTTCCGCAGTCCAGGACTTTGAGTGTGATCAGGTCTTGCCCCTTTCCAACATTCAGTCGCACCAGAAGCCTGGTGGATTCGACTTCTTCAAAGCTCTAATCGATCTGGTGGAGCTTCAAAGGCAGATTAGCGATCGGTTATATCGCAAGAAACCTCTCAGAAGACAAACTGAGCAGCTGTTGCATGATACCGCTACGTTGGATCTTGCACTACTAGACTGGGCGGATAGGTTGCCCAAAGGAATAAGGTATATGAAGCTCATGCAGCTTTCATACTGACCAGGAACGCAGACCAGGTCGTGACATATTTTGGGATCCACAGCAGCTTCACTTGTCAACCTTCCTGTCTCTTCACTTTCACCAAACGTATGCGACCCGTTATACGATATACAAAATGTTTAGTACTGATCCACGTAGAATCATTGCCCTGCATCGTCCAGCACTTATGTCTGGCTCAGCCTGGCTCAACGAGCGCGTTAATCTCTACAATTGCAGCAGTGGCGAGGCTCCAGGGAGATATCGACTGCGCTACAGCCCATGCATCTGTGCTTCTTCCGCTCGGTCAATTGTCAAAGCTATGAGCGATCTAATCTACGCGAGATGCCATTCACAACTTATTACCGTGGCACAAGTCATTATTGCAATGTTCGTTTTGGGAATCTATATAAGTAGAACACATAGTTCGTGGATGAATGAGTCCGATTTAGCGGTAGGTTTCCTGGCGGTTAGCTTAGAGTTACCAAAGATATTTCGAGCTGACTTTGTGAGCGAAGCTTCTCATAAACGTCTCTGAGTACGCCGAAATCGATATACCCAGATGGGACAACATCCAGAGTTCATCAAAGGTAAGTGGCGTCCTCATCCGTGAAAGGAGCATTGCCAACTAATATAATCCAGGCTGCGTTGTGCTGCGAACCCAAATTTCAGATCATGTTCACGGACTCAAAGCTGCAAGCCACCTCGCAAGTGGCAGCAGAACTATGGTCCAAAAACCTGTACCCTCATTACAGCAGAGTAACGAAGATCTCGCCGTGCCCAATAACTACAGGGAAGATTTCTTGGCAGATATGAATCTTGACGAGCTATGGCCCTATTTGTGGGCCGATGATCTAAGTCAAGTCTATCTTGGTGGTACTGAGCTGGATCTAATAAACACTCACCTCCTAGGCTTACCCCAAACTGGACCTTTTTGATTTTGGGAATGGTGTGTTTGAAATAACTTTCTGCTCTAGGAACCACCAAGCAAACATGGCGTGAACCTTGGCATGAATCGCCGGTTCGGCTCATCATTCAGACCATTCCACCTCTATGGATAGGATTCTGATAAGAAGATCATAACTTCCTCGATTGTACTCCTTCGTACTTTGTACGGTATTTTTATTGAGCCCATTCGCCAACTGGGAAATTGTTGGCTCTGCCGGTCATTTGGTGAACAGTCTGGAACATATATATAATGTAATAAGTTTAACAGTTTCTTAAGAAGAGTGTATATATCTTAAACATAAAGGGAAGTATAATATATTTAGGTTATCTAACAAGAGAATGAGAAAATCTCAGGTTCGCTTGCCGCTACAGGTACTATTGCGTTCCACGCCCCGAGGCTCACAATGGGATTGGTTATGGTGCTTCGTCTCGTGGCTCATAATGTCCCCGCTTGCTTTCCCTTCCCCTGTGAGTCCGATAGGTTTGTTGCTTTACCCAGCCTGCGCCATCTTCCGAGCACACAAAATTCTCCGCGAGCAACACACCTCACGCGTTATGCCCATAGTAAGTACACGGTATTTACGTGAGAACGTCACGATTTCTCCTTAAATCTCCCTCCAACCAAGGCCGGTATCTTTCTATCTCTTTCCCTATCATCAACCTCTCAAAAAGCCTTTTATTCAAACTCTTCTGCAGCTTGAGCTGCCTGTCTTTCATTCCCAGCTCGACTCGCCGCCTTCGTCTGTATCGGGCAAGGCCAGTAGCGATGAAGACGCCATCACAACCCCAGGCCCTGCGTCGGCTCAATCATTTATTTCCGCATTAGCAATCTGTCTTAAGCAAGAGCCATATTCTGGAATGGATGGCTCGATCTCAGGGAGCATATATAATCCCGATTAGATCAACCTGGTACTACATCAGGAGGCATGTGCACTTCTTGAAAGGGATAGGTTTCGAAGCGGAGGTGATTGCCTAGACGCGAATATTGTCTCTGTAAGTTTATGCAACCAACAGGATGAAAACATGAGAGCGGAGTGTGAAGATGGTGTCATCTAGGTCACTTTACCTCGTTAAAAATCTCTATTATATTGACTTGAGTTAGAGCAGAGCACTCCATGTACTTGACAGCCCCCAGCTTCTTAGCGACTCTGATGCCGTCCTCCTGTCTCACTGGCTGGATCTTCTGATCAGCCAGCTTCGCTTGAAAGCATGGATCATCTCTCAGGTCGGTCTTAGTTCCAACCATCAGCAAAGGGATTCCATAACAGAAGTTTCGGATTTCATTGAACCAAAAACTCTGCACATTTTCAAAAGACTCTGGTTGAACGACGGAGAAGCAGACAAGGAACATAGTGGTTCGGGGGTATGATTGTGGACGGACAAGGTCACGCTCCCCTTCGTTATAGGTATCGAACAGGTCGAGGTTGCATGGCTTATCACCGACCCTAAATAATATAGACTTGTGTTAGAGACTTATCTAAAGACCTTGAGACGTGGAGAGCGAATCTTCAACAATCTTATTTCAGGGGTTACATAGCTCACCTAACTACCTGTGAATAACTGCCAATCACGCGTTGGAGATACTCCTCTGGTGGTGGGAACGTTTTAGTAATGTAAGAGGCTACCAGAGATGTCTTTCCAACTCCGTTGTCTCCAACCACTACACATCTGCCATCATAACAAAACAGTTAGCAAATAAACGAGGACGAGTTGAGGCATTTCTTAGGAGTCTACCAGGGCATGCGTGCTAGCTTATCTGGAAATGCACGACTCACTTGACGTAACTATGAACCATTTTGTATTGCTAAAGAGAAACGGTGAGCAAATCTGCAACACAGAACAGTTTAGTGGTGAAGAGGTTTGATTATTTCTCAGGAGCCCACATAAGTGTGTATTGTTCAACAATGGCGAGAATAAGGAAGAGAAGAGATACAAGGCTGCAAGGTCTAGCCACGTGTTTCCGGCTGCCTAAAGCAATAACTAACACTAACCGAAAACAGCAACTCCGACACTACAATATTGCATAAAATGATATGATTAAACCAAATAATAATTTATTTAGTTAAATACTGTCCGAAAAACGATGTGAATGTTAACGAGTATCACGTGTTGATAGTGAGAGAATTGATTCGCGTGGGTCGTTTCGTATCAACCAACCCTGCAGGGTCTGGATATCCTTCTCTACCCACCCCCCTCGACGATTCTGCAACCGCAGCAACTCGACATTGAACCAACCCGTGGTCGATTTATACAGGCACCATCATGCCTCATTCTACGACGACGACCGTGCAATCGAAGTCGAAAGCCAACGGCAATGCTGCTACCAAGTTGAAGTCTGCCCAGGGGAACGGGGAGGCGAAGGCCGCGTCAACCTCCAAAGATGACGAGAATTATGAGCATTTCTTCTGGACATACACCGAGGAACCGCATCGGACGCGAAGAATGGCCATTATCAAGGCCCATCCAGAGGTACGGGCAGTCAATTGGCCATCCCCCACCTCCAGCTACTGACAGAAGCCCCTAGGTCACCAAACTCTGCGGTCCAGAGCCCCTAACCAAATACATCGTGGCCTGCGTCGTCGCCCTCCAAATAACCTGCGCCTACCTCCTGCGCGACACGCCCTTCTTCTCATGGAAGTTCTTCCTAACAGCCTACATCGTCGGCGCGACGGCGAACCAGAACTGCTTCCTCGCGATCCACGAAATCAGCCACAACCTCGCCTTCCGCTCCCCGCTCGCCAACCGCCTCTTCGCCATCTTCGCCAACATCCCCATCGGCATCCCCTACTCCGCCTCCTTCCGCCCCTACCACCTCACGCACCACAAGTCCCTCGGCGTCGACGGCCTCGACACAGACATGCCCACCGCCTTCGAGGCCGTCTTCCTCGACTCCATCCTCGGGAAGAGCTTCTTCTGCACCTTCCAGATCCTCTTCTACGCGCTGCGCCCAATGATGATCTACCAGATCCCCCTGACGAATCTGCACTTCCTCAATATCGTCGTGCAGGTCGCTTTTGATATCGCTCTCGTCAAGTATGCGAGCGGGAACGCGCTACTCTACTTCATCTTCTCCAGCTTCCTCGCGGGGAGTCTGCACCCGCTCGCTGGCCACTTCATCGCAGAGCACTACGTCTTCGAGCACCTGTCACGCGAGGCGCGCGATCCGCGCACCAAGCTTGACGCACCCGTGGCAGAGACGTACTCGTACTACGGCCCGCTGAACTTCTTCACCTGGAACGTGGGGCTGCACAATGAGCACCATGACTTCCCAGCCGTGCCATGGAGTCGGCTGCCGGCGGTGTATGAGATTGCCAAGGAGTTCTATGAGGATCTGCCGAGGCATGAGAGCTGGTGTTATGTCATTTGGCAGTTCATCTGGGATAAGGAGGTGGGGATGAGCTGTAGGGTGAAGAGGAAGGAGGGCGGAAGGAAGGTGGGTGCTGGGGCTGAGGCGGCGTGGACGGAGCAGGAGATTCAGGCTTGATGAGATATGATATACGAATGGTATATGTATATGCCTGTGGCCATTTCTATGGTCAGTTGTACTTGTACAATCATTTCACTGTTTAATTAGAGCAATTGCATAGACCCGTACGTTAATTCACAATTATAAAAGTTTTCAAGAATTATCAGGGTCGATGACTCGTATTCGAATTATGGAACCATGATCATGAATGAATCCCCCCACCTCGTAAAGAACCTAAAAAAAAATGCTGTGGTGGTCGAAAGAACTATAAAAGGAATTTGGAGCCGGCTATGTAAGAAAAACGAAGCTCATGCAGGGCATTCAATGTACTGTGGACGCATTACCAGTAACCTAGCCAACCGCGCTCGCTCGAGATCTGTACCAAGGGGCCTTAAAAGTACATAATAGGAAAAAAAAAGGAGACGATCTTGTGTTCTCGTCACGTAAGTGATTTTGCCCAAAAAAACACGCCTTTGTGTGTAATGGGACAAATGACATGACGTCTCTCAGCAGCTTCAGCTTTCATATCCCAAGGTGTCGTCAGCCGGAAAAGCACGTAGCGTCTGCGCGCGTATAGGTCGAAAATGCTACAATCCCCCATCTTCATATCATACCGGAACTCCTCGAAACACGGCCTGAACCGCCAGGAACGCGCTGGGGTATATTCAGTCTAGAAGAAGAAGTAGGCGGTGAGGAAGGTGATGAGGACCAGCGCGGCGACGATATGGACAGGGACTCCCTCCTGTACTGTGGTTCTGAGTGCGGCCTGTGCTGCTGGGGCGACCTCGTCAGCGCCCAGGGCATTGCCAGCCTTGCGTAATCTCAAACCACCCTCTTGGCCGTACGAGGCAATTGTGGCTTGTGCCTGCGCCAGTTGTGCCTTGAGCTCCTCGACTGAGTTGGGAAGAGCGGAGGAGACGGCAGCTGGGATGGCCTTGATGTTCTCCTTGGCATTGGCCTTTGATACAGCAGGCTCGGCAGGTTGCGGAGAGCTCTCGCCCCTGAGTTGTGTGGATTTGGAGTCAGAGACCGATCTATTGCCAGTGGCTTCGGAAAGAGGTGCCGATCGAGATGCGGATTCTTCTTGGTATGGAGAGTGGTATTGGGGAGCTGCCGTATTGGGGGTCGTATCGTTCTGGAAGGGCGCTGGTTAGAACTGTCGATTCGATAGGAGCCGGCAAAGGGGACTTACAAGGCTGGTATTCACACCGTTTCTAAGAGGCGTAGAAACAGCTGGTAGGCTCTGGCCGGCACTCTCCTCCGCAAGGAAGACAACTCTGATCTTCTTCTCCTGAACCGAAGACTTCTCTGCTTGGTCGACATGCTGCCACTGCGCCAGGGTTAGGGGGCGGGTTCTCTAAGTTGGTGGGACGAGATTGTCTTACGATCTGAGCAATGTTGGTGAACTCCTTATCCGCGGTGACGGCCACAGATTGCACAAGGAACTTATCGCGACATCTCGTATCTGCCGGTGGCTCAACCTTCATAGCCTGTAGAAGGACTTGTACGACGTTAGTGGACAGCGCACATTCGGGTGCGCGGAGCTGAACAAACCTGAAACCTCGACTTCCTTTCCCGGCTCTATCCTGCCAGAGTTTGGTCGGACGCAGTACCTGTAGATGTTTGTTAATATGACATGGCCGAAGTTGCGCGTTGGGGGGTCGCATGGATCGCATACTGTTTTGGTGCCGTAGTCTTGACCTGTAGATTAAATGGGTCAGTAATATACCTTGAGGTGCCTGGTTGGAGACAATACCTTGAATGCAACTGGAGTAAGGTTCGGGTTCCTGATCTTGAGGACTTGCGACACCTCCCTTGTGAAGGGGCCTAGAACTATCTTCAGTATCCGTCCTCAAACTGTTGGGGGGATCGGGCCACGTACGGTGGAAGCCAAGCTCTTGCGGATCGATTTCGACGGACATATTTGCGAGGTTCGTGGTGTTTATAAGGTGTGGGCTGCGTGGAAGAATGCGTCGAGTAGAGGTTGAAGCTCCAAACTTGGGCCGGATACCGTGGGGAGGTTGATTGATGTTTGGGAGGAGCTGGAGGCGAGAAGTGGATCGGGGGAGACGGGAGGAGGCTAACAAGGGCAATAGACAAGCGGGGAGGGAATGTTTGCTGAAGAAGCTGACTATATAGTATTTTAGGGGGACCGCGATCAATAAAATGTACGAGGAGGAGGAAAGTTAAAGAAGAAAAGGTGAGGTGAGGTGCTGAATAAATTGATCGTGGGAGGGCAGGCAGGTGTTAGGTGTGTCTCTGGTTCTACGAGGGAGAGCGGCATCCATGTCATTCTACTTGTGCTGTGGTTCAATTTACTACGGCGATACGGGTACTGCACCCTTCACGGTTCACCCTTCAACAGTACCTAGCACGACTAACACCTGCCTCGCATTTATAAGCGAACCTTATGACGTTCCCGGAGCCGAAAAATCATGTTTGCTCTGTATGCACATTTCCACCTTGGTGGGTTGCAACTTGTGCGGGAAACCAGATCGTTCGTTCACTATAGTCACTCGCAACCACAGGGACGACTTGCGACAACGCCATCTCTGCATATTCCGAAACTTCGCCAATTTCATAGATAAATATATCTAGTTGCCTCCAGGCTACGATATACAATTTCGATATTTTATTTTCGAACCTTCTCTCATCTTCTTCCACAAACAGTACTCAACGCTACCCCGCTGAGATCCCCCAACCATGGCATCGTCTGACCTCGATGTCCTCGTGGACATGGGTTTCGATAAGGAGAGGGCCGACATGGCAGTCAAGAAGACTGGTGGCCGTAAGTTTGTTTATATACATCTTATCCCTGTCGTAAAAAAACGCCATTCACTGACTCCAACCAATAGTCCAAGGTGCTCTCCAGTGGCTGGAAGACAACCAGGACAAGTCGCTAGAGGACATCAAGGCCACCGCAGCCCCAAAGAAGTCCGATACCATCGAAGATGCAAACGAAGAGCCCCCCGCACTGCAAGAGGGCGAAGTAGCGCGCTCACTCATATGCAACGAATGCGGCAAGCGCTTCCGGAGCACAGCACAAGCCGAGTTCCATGCCTCAAAAACGTGCGTGAGCTTCCATATCATCCAAACCCTCATTACAACCTCACCACCTCAACTCTACTTGACCATATATACTAACACCTCCCCCCAGTGAGCACCAAGACTTCGCCGAATCAACCGAAGAAATCAAACCCCTCACCGAAGAAGAAAAGAAGCAGCGCCTCGACGAGCTCCGCGCCGCCCTCGCCACCAAGCGCGCCAAGCAATCCGCAATCGACAAAGAAGAAGCCAAGCGCAACGAGAAGATCCGCATGAAGTCCACCCGCGAAGTGCAGGACGCCAAAGAGGAGCTCGCCAAGAAGGAGCAGATCAAAGAGGCCTCCGCCAAGCGCAAGGAGAAGCTCGACGACATCGCAGCCAAGAAGCGCATCCAGGAGAAGATCGCCGCCGACAAGGAGGAGCGGCGCATCAAAGCCGAGAAGGCCAAAGCAGAGCGCGAAGGGCGCGCACCGCCTGCTGATCCGACGATCGCGGCGGCGCAGGCGGTGCCGGTGGTGAAGAAGGCGGCGGCGAATCATACGGAGGCGCGGCTGAGGTTGCAGACGCCGGCGGGGAATGTCCAGAAGACGTTTGCGGCGGAGACGACGCTGTTTGAGGTTGCGGAGGCGGTGGCGGCGGAGAATGGGACGGAGGTGTCGAGCTTTACGCAGAATTTCCCCAAGAAGACGTATACGACTGAGGACTTTGGGATGACGCTGAAGGAGGTGGGACAGGTGCCGAGTGGGGTCTTGATTGTCAAATAAATTGGAATGGATGGGAGCTTATTACCTTGCGGTGCAAAGGGCGGAATTAGACAGAGGCTGTGACCATGTCTGAAGAGAATGACTTGGAATGCCTCATGAATCAAACGAAAAATAAAGAAAAAAGTTAATTATAGACACTTTCAGACCCAGTTGTGGTGGTCATAAAGATGTGAAATTCTGCGTGTCTAATAATTCTGCAATATGAGAAACGCTAGCAAAACAGCTGCCGTGGTTGGGCACTTGGATATCTTTCCATTTTCTTCTCCACACAAGGTCATTAGACATATCCGATTCTCAAAACGCCAGACCTAACCGTCACAGCGTCGTGTCTCTGGCACCCCGCCTTCCCCCTTCCCTCCGACCCCAGAACTCCTAAAAATAGACCCCTTACTCACCCACCCTCCTCACGGCCCACTCATCCTCTGCCTCTTAACCTCATGCTGGCCTCCACCCCCGACCCCATTCGTCGGCACGTCCCCGAGCGGCAACCTCTGCCCGTCTCCCTCCCCACCGGCCCTCTTCCCCACCATAGTAGGCGGCTTATAACTCCCCCTATTCCCCAACGGACTTGGGCTCCCCGGCGCCCCAACCCGTCTCGTCGCATCAAGCTGCGGATTCACCACATTGATATTACCCCTCTGCGCCGGCCCCACCGCAGCAGTCGCGCCAGCTGGCGGGGCAGGTGCCTGTTTAAAGTTCCGGTTCACGGGTATCGTTTTCGTGTGGTCGATGCCGGGGGTCTTGCGGATGGAGGGGGACTCGGAGTGTGGGTTGAAGACTGCGGTTTTGGGAAGGGCGACGGGGGCGGCATCGGGTGGCTGGCCGTCGGTGGGCATGGCGGCTTTAGCGGAGAAGAAGCCGATGGGGGGGTTGCCGTCGGGGGGTTGGAAGGGTTGGTTGTTGGTGGTGTCCGAGTCGGGGTTTTGGGGTCTCGTGAAGCCGGGGGATGCGGAGCCGTTTGGTGGAGG